>JAWNMY010000076.1:2735000-2747500 GCA_035043505.1 Drosophila setosimentum | reverse complement strand
AATTCTGTCTTTTATATGAGAATTTATATTCAAAGCCTCAGATCCTTGTGTTCATATCGACTCAGCACTTGAGGCTGATCAGGAATATATATAAATACTTTGTGGGTACAGAAATATTTCCATCTGCCTGTTAAAAAGTTGTACTCTTTTTACACATTTTAAATGGGTTCATAGTAAATGGTAAATGGGTTTAAACATAAATGTGACATATTTTGTAAAGCAAAATAGGGATTTCTATGAATACAATAAAAATCGCATTCATTTTTGATATTCGGGTCTGTATTGGATCGTTAAATTCTCCATAAATACACATTTCATTCCAAGCTTACTTTGCCCATCGCAAAGTGTATAAGTGTAGAAAAAAGGGGGTTGCACCTATTGCTCTCGCACACACACTCTCTCTCCCTCTCTCTCCCTCTCTCTCTATCTCTCTCTGTCTCACTCGCATACTTACACATATGCTACACATGCTTCTTGGGGCTGATTTAAAAAAATACTTTCGAGCTGCAACAAGCAGGCAAACAGCTACACTTGCAAGCTATTCTAGAGTAATAAAAATATATAATTATTTGGCAAAAAGAAAAAAAATCAAAAAAAAAAAAAATAAGACAGAGTAAGTCGAAATCGTCGTCGGCATATTTATCTGTGACTTTTATGGCCACATTTAGCACATCATTAAAACGTCAAGTCATCAATCTTCTTACACATTCGAACAGGCTCGCAGCCAAAGGCGGCCGATGGGCGACACACACACACACACACACACACAAACACACAAACACATACAAGCACACAAGAAATTCGTCCTGTTGCCCTGCAGCCTAACAATTTCGGCAATCTTTTGCCATTTCCTTCTTTTTTTTTTTGTTGCTTGGCGCTAAACGTGGCCTAAAATGTATTCCATTGGTGTCTGGCCCCTCTGGCTGGCCTAAACAAGCATTAGAAAATTTCCATTTTCGTCACACGGTGTCAGGCCAACAGGCGCCTCAACAAAGCACGCCAACGTGCCCCAACATAGCGGCTGCACTGAGAATAAATAATGAGCAGTCATTTAACATTTAATAAATATATATATATAAATAAATAAATATATAATTAGAAGCTTAACCAGAAGTAGTTTAGCTGAAAATTAATGCCCTGCGATATTTAACGAGCCGAACTATGTAATAAAAAGAAATGTGATTGTAATTTTCACAGATCCTTTATTGAGATTTGGGAACACAATATTGGGTTCAGAATGTGAACCAGGCTGACCAATCGAATAGATCCAACTCTAACTGTTTCCAGTATTTTTGGAAATAAACTCCAATAAAAAAAAATAAAAAAAACAGCGAGTTGCTTTTGACGTCTGTCTGTGTTTTTCCTCAGTGTAGAACAGCTGAGCGCGCTTACTGGCCGCATTCCAATCACCCGCTGTGGCATGCTTGGCGCCTGTGCCGCAGATATTTGCCTTGAAATGTTAGAAAAACGAAAATAGCGGCATTCCGAATATTTGTTGCTTAGAAGCGCGCTTAGAAAATGTCGACGTTGTCGCTGACGTTGACGCTAACTGTTGGCCATAAATTTCGCATTTTAATGCGAAAACAGTCAACTTGGCGACGTCGATTTGCAGCAGGCGCTCAGCACCACCACCAGCACCAGCAGCAGCAGCAGCAGCAGCAACAGCGACTTTTCGCTTACAAAGAGTCCTTTTGTGGCAAGGACACATGCGCAGTGAGCGTGAAAGCGTGGGAACGCCCACATCGGTCGGTGCTTATGGCACTAATATATGCACACACTTTTTGGTCCATTTGTCTGCGTGGCGGAGATCCAACTTACTGGCCAACTTTGGGTGCCTATTACCCATACGATAATGATAAGAAATTTTTATGCTCGCTCACGTTGCCGAAACACAGTCACCACAAATAGAAATATAAAACACACACACAACCACAATCTGCAGGCACTGTTTCAAATATATATAAGTATATATATTACTATATTTGGATACATATATATGCGCGTCTCTATATATATGTATTATCAGTGTACAATTTTTGGCGCCAAAATTCTGTAGTGCATTCGAGTTGCGTGGGCGTTGTGTGCCAACGGAGAAAAAGAAATATTGTAGATTCTGTTAGCAGGCGAACATAAATTGCAAGTAGGCAGCCAGGACACAAAACAGACATACATTTTTAGGGCCAAATGCTGCGCAGCTGCACAGAGAGAGAGAGAGAGAGAGAGAGACAAAGTAAGAGAAAGAGACAGACAGATGAGAGAAATGTGAGAGCAGCAGAGAACTGAAGTAATATTATATTTAACGGAGCTGCAAAAATAGTATGAATACAGTGGGCTGAACTGAAATATTTGAAATCTCTCAACTACCCATGAAAAAGTTATCTTTTGAGAGAATAGTCAGACAAGTCATTGTTATAAAGCGACCAAGCTAAATATGCTGATTATTGATGTCATTTCTCTAGTTAATTTAAATTAGATATTTTTTCCGAGTGTTGAATTTATTATATCATGATTTCGTACATAATATTAAATATGAGTTTACGCGATATAAGGAAAGGAATACAATTCAAAAGTCATACTTTTAAAACGCATTCTGAAAATGATGTTCTCATTGTTTTCTAAGTACACAAAACAAATTCATGAAAATTAGTAAGACGCTTAATAGACTTAAATAGACTCACAACACAAACAACAAATTGTAATTATTCAAATTAAAGTTTCGGATTTCGTTCAGGTTTAAATTTATTCCTTTTTTATTTGTACTCCATCTTAGCACCAATTAAATGGGCAATTTATGCCATTGTGCACCAAACCAAAGCCACTGTTGGTATTGGTATTGGTGTGGTTTGTCCTTATGTGTGAAGCTGAGCTCCAACTTTGTAAAGCGCTGCCTGTAATTGGGGATAGAGCGAATACAATGTTGCCAACATGCTGTCCCTGCAAGCCTAATACCTTTTACAGGAATTTGTACTACGACTACACCGAAATTTACATGAAACATGTAAATACGCAAGGGCAACCCTTACAGCAAACGGCAAGCCAGCCACTAGCAACAAACCAACAACCAACCACCATCAACATCAACGTCCTGATTTGGTTTGCATTTGTAATTGTTTTCACGTCCTGCCTGACGACTGCTCCTGACTTGTGTGTTGACTGCTCTCTGACTCTGACTGACTGCTAGCTTCTGCTCCATGGCTCGCTGGGTGCCTAGTACAAGTTTGCATATTTCTAAATTCTAAACGCATCTGTTGAGCGAAGGGCTGTTCCCTGCAGGCTTCTAAGCTGAAAGCGAGAGTAAAAAAAACACGCTGCAGACGCACCCTCAACATTTACGAGCGTTCAGCATATAAAATAAAAAAAATAAAAAAAAACTAGATGTGAGTTGAATACAAAGCAGTAATAAGGGAGCTGAGCATGCTAGACTATGCGTTGCCCTGTGGAGCACGGAAAATTTCGACTTTTAATAAAGGTTTTTTTTTCGTTTTAATTTTAAATAAAATCACTTAAAATGTTTTTAGTTTAGTTTATATCAGAGATAATGAAGGCTTATGAATAAATTTGTATAATATTTTCTAGACATTATTTTTTTATTCTCTGTTATTCATTTATTTAGTCTTTCTGTTATCTATTTACTTTGTTAATATTTATTTTACCTTACTAAGTCCGTAAAAGGCTCCCTAGAAATTAATTATAAGTAAATATGTGTTTTTCTCTCATCACATCGATGGCTATAACTACAATATTATATAAAATATGTGCGCTTAAATATTGTTTTCTATTTTATTTTTAAATATAATTATTTTGTCTTGGGTCTCATAATAATTGCTTTGTATTTAATTAATATACATACAAATAGGATACCCATTCCACACACACACACACACACACACACACATTCATAATATGTGGTATTACAGAGGTTGCGCCTCTTAGCCAAAATAAAAGAATGAATGAAAGTAGAAACGAAATCATTTCCTCGATAACATCAACACAATCTCATAATAGAGCGAGAGACTGTAGACAATTGGCACCCCGACCACAGATCCCGAAAGGATCTTTTCACTTTTTTTTCAAGCATTCTCGGTTTCTTTATTTTTTATTTTTTTCGCGGCTGCCACACTTCCTGGGGCACAAGATGCTGCAATTTGAGGGTGCCTCAATCATCTTTCACTTTCAATGAGGCCACAGAACAAACAAAAAAAAAAACACAGAACACAATGAAATTATAGGAAAAAAAACGCATAGAAATAAAAAACACGAGGACCTCAGTTTTTTTCAGTTTTTGTTGTATGCAAAAGACTGGAGGACATCTGAGGGCGCCATGTGGTGCGTGCCAGGAGTGAGGATGGGTTTCTTCTTCTTCTTCGTCTTCTTTTTTTTTTGGTATTTTACATTATATTTTTTATGCCAAACGGATATGCGATATGCTTGGGCGTCAATCTTTTGCTCTATGCCCAAGTCAATGGCTTTTGTGGTCGCGCTTAGCACGCGTCCTTAACAGGAGCAGTAGCAGCAGCAGCAGCAGCAGCAGCAGCAGCAGATGGAGTCTTAGGCAGTTGGCAGCTGTTGGGTCTTGGGTACTTTTTGCATATGCTGCAGCTGCTTTGAATGAATTGAGCGGCTAACGCCCCCTTCCACCCGCCCCCCGTCAATGCAGCTACTGGCCAGCAAATCAATCAGTTGTCCACTTGAGCGCTGATGCGTCCTGGTCCTGGTCAATATAAGCTGCTGCTGCTGCTGATCCTGGCTGCTCTTCGCTCTACCTGCAGTCACCTTTTTGTGCACACACCTTTCCAATGTTAATTGTTGTCAACGGCATTCGTCACACTTTTGCCCGGCTGCTGGACAATGGCCAGGACGAGGTCCTTTTCGGCGTTAATAATGCGATTTGCATTTCCCTTTCCTTTTGGCCTTGGCCCGTGGTGTCCTTGTTTGGCCTGCTGTTTGATTGAGTTGTCTTCTTAATCCCGCACCTTTCATAAAACTATGTCCTTTTGTGGTGTCCTCTACTGTCCTGCTCCGGATGACATTTGCTGCGCCAGCTTAAGTGCAATTTTGTGTGTGCAACCTCGGCTGCAAACATTTACAACAAATGGTCAATCAAATAAAGACTTGAGAGAAATCTGTTTGATTGTTCGTATTTAATATAATATCTAAAGATATATATTTCAACAAGGCTTTTAAGTTTAGGATTCCACTGTCTTTAGCCATAAATATTATTTTATTTTAGAGACTATAAATATGAATTAAGTTCATTCTACTCAAGTTTTGTGCAATTTTTGCAAAAATTATTCACCTCTTCCATTTGGCATATTCATTTATTATAGTAATACAATATACCTATTAATATTTGTATAGTTGATTTATGAGGTTTTGAAATATTAAAACAATCTCATTATCCGTTACATAAGTTTTATGTGCTTACACAAGTATAATTGTACTACTATAGTTAATATTCTTAAGATACATTTAAAATGCATAAACTTTTAAATACATTTCAAATTGATGGTGTGTTAATATTGTAGAAATAACACATTAATATTATATGTGTACAAATCGAATGTGAATTTTGTTCTATCTACTTACAATTGTGATTCAAATTTGATTCGTTTCTTCTTTTATTAAAATATTTAAATATGTATATTAATATTAATTAAAGAACATTATTATCTAATTCCGCAAAATATATTTAGTATGAAAAATAACTTTCAAATGCTTCAACTATTTAAAAATCATCATCAAATAGATAACGTACTTCAAACAAAAAATGTGTTATTGTTAGAGCAATAAATACGAAAAAAAAAAATAAACCCGCTTATTGCCGAAACCCGGGATTGAACCGGGGACATTTAGATCTTCAGTCTAACGCTCTCCCAACTGAGCTATTTCGGCACACTGCTTCACTAAGCGCTAAATATCGTCTAGAGGCACGCTAGCGACGAATGCTCAACGAAGCCAAACAAAATTTATCTAATCAAGCAAGCAGAAAACAAAAATAGAACAGTCAAGCAAACAGTAAAAAAAAAAAGCTCAGCGCCAATTGCGAGGCATACAAAATGCGTTTCTAAGCACACGATTATAAGTACATTTGTGTGTGTGTGTGTGTGTATGTGTGTGGAACTTTTGCTATTTTATCTGGTGTGTTGTTCAGTGTCAGGGCTCACAGTATGTGTTGTGTGTTTGTTGCCAAATCATGTTTGTTCCGCCATGGATACCGCATGTGGCATCTAATGAACTGTTGTTGGGGGCGGGGAAGGGGCGGGGGGTGTGTGGGTGGAGGGGGCGACTGTTGCTGTAATGTCACATACACACACACACACACAAACAAGCACATAGCAATTTTAGCTTTGGTAACAAATCAGCCAGCGACCAAACCAGAAATGTTACCCGACTGGGAAGCTGAGAAGCTGAAGCCAGAAACAGAGACTGAGACTGCGACTGCGACGGCGACGGCGACGGCGACTACAACTGAGGCTAAGGCTGAGCTCTCGCAGTCGGGAGGCGCTTTGGCTTTGGCTTTGTGTTGTCGTTGTAAAAATGTTTGCTTGCACGCTTTCCAATGGTTGCTGCTGCTGCTGCTGCGGCTGCTGTTGCTGCTGGTCGTGCTTTGCGGTCGTTGCCCTGCTGTGACGTCACCGGTTCAATGGCAAAATGTGACCCAGATTGTCTGAGCTGCTGCACAACTTAAGCTTCGGCTCATAGCACCTTTGAGCATGCCTGTATGTGTGTGTGTGTATCTGTATGTGTGACTCTTTAGAACTAAGAGAGCGCAAGCGATGACAACTAAGAGCGGCTTGCCTTACAGAGCTTGTAAGTCGAGCTGTGCGCAGACTTTGCCCTTGGCTGTAACCCTTTGATTTTTGATTTTTTTTTTTTTGCTCGCATTCCCTCTGCCGTTGTCTCTCTGGTTCTCTTCGGGAAATGGGGCCACAGCGACACTCCTGGTGGACTTCTCAGCCAGCTTCGTCGTCGGCGGCTGCACAATTGTTTTTGTTGTTGCTGTTTTTGTTGTTATTGGTGTGTGTGTAATTATGGCCATGCATGCGCCCTGCAGTCGAAGCTGGCAACTCCGCTGAGAGTCGTCGGCGGCGGCGGCAGTGTTGCGTGTAATTTGTTATTTTATTTTATTGTTATTATTACCGCATGCGACGTGCACTTTATTTTCATTACCAGTTTGGATTCTTTTCATGCCATACTACAAACAACCTCTTGGGCAACTTCGTATGCATATGCAGCTCTTCTGTCTCTGTCGCACACACATACACTCTCACACACACAGTGTGAGCTCATCTAATGCATGCATCGGGAATTGCCTGCCAAGACGATGGGGATATTGCACGTGTGAATGTTCCAACTGGGATGGGGACAACGCCTGGAATGGGCAAAGGGGAATGGGAAATGGGGAATGGGGAATGAGGAAAAAAGTGGAGTCGCTTGCACGGCACGTTTGGGGAGCACCTACAAGTCTAATTGGAAATGCATAAATGGAAATTGATGACGATAAATAAAAATGTTCACATTCCCATTCTCATATACCCAAATACAGTGGGCGCTACAAAATTGGAACTGCCACAAATAAAAATTGACTACAAATTATGAATAATCGTCATTTTAAAAGTCTTTAACAAAACTCGCAAACGAAAGAGAATAAGAAGAAAAAGTTTAACCAAATAAAAAACAGAATTCAAAAATAAATTCAATAAAATTAAGAAAAAATTATAAATGTATAAATTAAAATTAATTAATTTTTGGTTTAAATAAATGTCCAAAACCCAAAACAAAACTTATTTAATTATTATTCAGTATATTAAAGTCTTAAAATGTTTACGAAGTCTTACAAATGATGCTTACATCATCTAATGTATAAATAAAATTAAAAAAAATCCCACCCAATGACTAATCAACCAATTGCTTAATCTATATTAATATTGAGTATGGAGAGAAAATATAAAAATAAAATCGAATTCACGTTTTACATTTCAAATCCCTCCCCTGCCAAGGCCCTATTTCCATAATAATTCCCACAACTGTCGCTGTCTCTTTTTCGCTTATGAGAAAGTCACCCAAGTGTCCAAATGTCAATTGAGGCTAATAATGTTCGCAACTTGAATGCGCGTCAATCTGAGCAATTTTGTGCAATTCATTAAAGCGATTTTGATTCTGATTTCATATTGCTGTTGAGCAGTTAATTGCGCTTTTAACTATTGACTTCGCTAATGCGCTCTTTTATTGGTTTCTCTTAACCACACACACACCCACACACACACAAAGTTGAAAAGCCCCCTCTCCCTTTCCCTTTCCTACTCGCACATGAGCTTGTAATATTCTGATGGCACAAGGCGACTCGTAAGAGAGAACAAACACAAAAGAGAAACAGCCGACGCTGCCGCTGTCGCCGGCAGGAGCTTTAAGTGTGTGTGTGTGTGGAGGGGGGGGGAGGGGTGGGGGAAGGGGAGGACGTTAGTTTTGAACTCACTCACAAAATTAACAATATTTTTTATAAACAAGTTATAAACAATGTTTGTCTAAACAGTGACAAACACACACACACAAACACACGCACTTCCACTGCTAGATGAAAAACCAGTTCACGACGCTGGCGCTCAGTCGCTCAGTCGCGCTCTCTCCCACAAAGTCACATGGCGCTGGGCACCCAAATGCATTACATGTGAATGTCGCGACGTCAACGTCGACTTTGGCAGCGGCGTTGACATCATACGCCGCATACTTCCGCATTATTGCAGCCGCCTGCATTGCATGCTGTTATTGCGCCTCGCTCTCTCGATCGCTCTCTCGCTGTCTCTCTCTCTCTCTTTCCCTCTCTCCCTCTCTATTTGTTGAGCTCGCTCTTTGCGCTCTGTGCGCCTCTCTCTCTCTCGCGAAAGTCAGCTGATTTTGTTTTGCTTAAACTTTTGCCGGTTGCGCTTCGGCGATCGACGCGCTCTCTTCACTCCTCTACCCGTTTCGTTTGTTTGTTTGTTTGTTTGTTTTTGCGGGATCGAAAGCTCAAAACTGTTGCTCTTTATACATATTAGCATGTCAGTTCGCAGGCTGCAGCGCCGACAGCGACGGCGACGTCAACGGCAATGGCGACCCTGCCCAATGTCAATCACAACTCTGGCCCTGGCCCCCGAGCACAAGTTGGCTTACAAAGAAGCAGGCCAAAAGCAGGAGGAACGTGTTTCCAAACCCATTACAACGAGCTCTTCAATCTGCCACTCTACAAGTATGTATGTATGTATGCGTGTGCGTGTGTGTGTGTGCGTCTTTATGAGTGAGCTTTACGTCTGTCGCCGCTAGCCCAGCCACAACAACAAGAACAACAACAATACGGCTGTTGCATGGATTACACGGACAATGAAACCCAAAAAATAATACATTCAAATATACAAGATATATATATATATATATATTTATATATATGTATATATATAAATACAAATATATATTGTATTTTTGTAATTATATATGTATATATGTACATGCTTATAGGTGTAAGCGTGTTCTTTTCTACAGTGATCTCTCAAAAACAACATCGCTTCTGTTTATGCTTAATACAATTTTTGTAGTTTAATAATTTGGGTAGATTAATTTTCATGATGATCCGGAAAAATTGGTATCTTCAAGAATGCTTTAAGAAATCAGATCAAGAAAGAAGAGTTTTAGTTTTAAATTTGGATAATGAAAATTAAACTTTTCAAAAATTAAACTATAATTTAAGTGATCACTGTACTTATAATATATAAGTACTTAACACAAGAAAGCCGCCAAAAAAAATATTAAAAAAAAAAAATAAAAATTGAGAAACATATTTACGCACATAGAATCGAAACGCACTCATCGTGGAGCCATTGTATTTATGCATGTGTGTGTGTGTATGTGTTTGTAAATATGTAAGGTGTGTGCGTGTGTGTGTGTGTGTGTGCTTTTTGGGGCTTGCCTCCAACTAGTGAACACAAGCTTGGTTACAGCTTGAAAGGTATTCTGCCTGTTACACACTGCATACACACACACGCACACACACACGCACACACACATGCACAACACACACTTACATATGGTTTTTTTTTTTGGTTTGATTTTTTTTGGGAGGTGAATGGCCGCAACTGTCGTTGCCACTTTGGTAACACCGTGGCGCATTAAACGTAGCAGCCGCGACGGCCAAGAAGCCAAAAAGAAGCCACAACGTCGTCATCAAGTTGGCCAAGCCGAGCTGAGCTCAGGCCTTTTTGGCAACAGCGGGCTCCGAAGGGGGAGGGGCGTGGAGTAGAGTGGAGGGGTGAGGGGCATTGGTGCCCAATGTTTAATTTACTTTGCATTTGTTTGGCCAAACTCCAGCAACGAAACCGAGTTTCTGGCTTACGATGATGACGCTGACTGACTGACTAACTGACTGACTGACTAACTGACTAACTGACTAACTGACAGAGTGACTGTCGACTGATGGCAGACGTAACTCACGCGTTTTATGGCCACACAAAAGTCGAGTTTGCCGTTTTAGGGTTTTTCTTTCGCTTCCCACACTCTGATTCCCACTGATCCTCGGCTAAAATTCAATTGCTGTGTCTGTATGTGTTTGTGTATATGTGTGCGTGTGTGTGTGTGTGTGTGAATTGAATAACCAATTGTGTCAGTTCTGTGTATAAAGTTTTAATTGTATCTGTTATTGATACGCAGCTGTAGCGGCTTTAATTTAATTAGGGCTACTGCCACAAAATATTAATAATATTTATTGATAGTGATTTTCTTGAATTTACATATCAACAATTTTGGGCAATGTTAATAAAGTGACTGTCACCATTTGTTTCGTTTTTTCAAGGAACATGATCCTATTGAAATTTAAAATATTTCCTTCCACATCCATCCATTAAATTTTTAACTACTTCGATTAACTTCTCCTCCAAATGACACGACACACAAGCGAATTATATTTTACAAAATATATATATATACGTATATATATATATATATATATATATATATTTCTGCATTGAATCAATTATAACAAGTCGAGAGAGAGAGAGAGAGAGATCGACTATGATATACCCAGAACCCAGCTGATTATAATTTGTTAAATATGCTAAAACATTTTGAATAATTAATTGGGAGTGTCTTAGCCGATCTTGATACAATTTTATTATTTGATCAATAATATTCGAAGTTAAGATATACCTTTAAAATTGTTGCTTTTATTGATATTGCAAATTGATTTGTATTGATATAAGTGAAACGACGAAAATTTTATCTGTGATAATTAATTTGAATCGACTTCGCTTTTGAAGTTGATTATGAATATATATAAACTTAATGTGGTCGCAGATTCTTTCTATCTGCCACATCCCATTGCACAATTTAATTATTTCCCTCTTAAGCATTTTTAATGGTTTCAGACAATAATAAATCATTCAATAATTAGCTGATGTAGTCATATTATTTTATTTTCAATATTTATTAAAGTTTATTTAATGAATCCCAAGAAAGAAATGTCATCTTAAACGCGCCACAGATTATATCCCCTTTAGACCAGAATTTGAAGTTGTATTCCAGAAAAAGTATTCCAAATTTGTGTTGATATATTGTATCAGAATTCAAGATAGCCTTCAAACTGAGACTGGATACATTTTTCAAGTAATGAGTGTTAAGTATTACGACAGATACACAGATAGACAGATATATTTTATAAGGCCAGAGATGCCCAATTTTTCTAAGCTATGAAATTTGCACATTAAATATTTATGTTCACAATTAACATTTGAAGATTATAGAAACTTAATAAATTATATATAGTTATGTGAACTCCCTAATATTCAAAAATATGTAAAAATTAGAAGAATGATTGACATTCAGATACACAGAAGCAGTGTGCAACAATGTCCAAAACTGTCTCAACATGTCTCAGCAAATGCACAAATACAGATACAGATACAGATACAGACTATATATACAGATATATATATATATATATATATGTAAGCGTGTAAGGTAAAACTAATTTCGTTTTAATTTCTCCTTTCAACATGTGTTCTCTGGGCTTGCGTGTAATTTTTAGCTCGCCTAAAGGTATTTGACCCTTTGGCTCACAGCTGATTTATGGGAATTCATACTACGTGTCCATGTCTCTCACATCTCACATCTCCCATCTTCCAGCTCCCATCTACCAGCTCCCATCTTCCAGCTCCCATCTCTTAGCTCACTAGCCCAACGTATACTATGACCACTCCCGGTCTTAAGGTTCTCTGCTCTGCTCGCTGTGGGCTTCTCTGGGCTTTTGGAATTGTTCACTCTGCCTCTGGAGTTGAATGTACGTTTTGCGTGAAAGTTTGTTAGTTTTCATGTGTTTTGTGTTTGACTATTTTTTTTTTGTGTGTGTGTTTTTTTTTTTTTGCTTTTTTCTTAGCTTTGTTTGCTGGCGGTTTGTCTGTCTGTCTGTTTGCCAGAAGCGCAGCTATTGAAGAAAGCTAATTCATGACATGCTGACCATATTAATTTATCTTCTTTGT